>JAANQP010000112.1:0-43931 GCA_011320165.1 Fusarium protoensiforme
AAAGGCGATAGGGGGGGGAAGGTTGTAGGGGGACTGGGGGAAACAAGAGGGAAAGGGGTAGCGACTAGAGGGCGGAAAGGGCGGGGGGGAGGGGGGTCAAGGAATTTAGGTGCCTTGAAGTTAGTGTCACTAGTAAGGCAGACGTTTAAGTTCATGGTCCCCGATGCGAAAATGTGTCTAGCATTATGTACTGTTGGATAGATCTACCGGTATGTACTGTACATTTGTTTCAGGCGTCTGACAGATTTGGTGAATTGGGGCGCCGAGATTGTTGCCTGTGAGAGTACTTGGCACAGCATCGATAGAATCCGTCGGTATTTGATGATTTTTTAACTAAGTTGAATCACCATAGTTATCAACGGGCCTAATATTGAAACAATATCTATCTGCAAACTAAGTTCTTGATGAAGGAAAAAGAATTCTATACGCGCATTCGGGACCAACCTGTGTGTTGATCCATCATCCTTTGGCCTCATGGTTGGCTGTGCAAAAGTATGGATCTCGAAACATATTACGGTCCCACTAAACATGCATATTCCCATGCGTTAATTGGCTTGGTTTGCTCGCTTTCGTCGGGTTCAAGACCAACCCGAGCCCGAGTGCTTACCCGTGGGTCTGCTGGGATTTCCAAATGACCCTCCCGCCATTGGCTCGTGGCAGATGAAGATGCAGCTAATGACTTGCCAACGGCCTCCCGCCCCATGACGAGATCCACGTAGTCATGATGGCTCTCTGGAGACCCTTGGTATCTCTTCCTACACTGCGGAGACGCGGACGCCTCTCGTCTTGGCCTCGATTAGGGAATTTACGCGACGTGATCCTCGGCCGTGCCCCGTATGTGTCCTGATTTAGGAATCCAGGCACCCATGATGCTTGCTTGGTCCTCGCCCAGCGATTCTTAACACCATCTCTTAAGCGAAGCTGGCTTGGAACCCCTTTGCGTGTTGTAGGACCACCTCGACGATCACTCAAGGACTGCCTCAAGGCTCGAGTCCTGAGTACAAGACAAGGCTGCCGTCCCGTCACGTTTCTCTTTAGATGCTGAAGACGTCGATATCCTGCATGCCCACTCAGCTCCTGAGACATCCCCTGCCATCGTTGATTTAAGGTCTTGTTGCTTGCTGAAGGCTACGCGATCGACTAGCGTCGTATTTCGTATCAACCTCCAGACCTCCTTGTTTGTACTTGCCTCTTTAGGGGACACCCTCCCAAACGCTCCTGTCCCATCTCGACCTACGCCTCAACTCAAGTGCATCATTCATTTGTCCTCACATTCTATCATCTTCCATTCTGCCATTTCTAATTCTTTTATTTTCCCATCGCTCCCTTGTTCTATTAGTTTTACACTTGACGTCTGAACCGCCTTCCTCCCCTTTGCTTGAACACATGTCGATGGGCTCATCACCCACGTCGCCACCGACATGAGTGCCATGGATCGTGAACATGTGAGCGAGAAGCCAGATACCTCGTCATCCTCAGGCCCCCAAAACTCGGTTCTTCAGAATGCCACAGAGGAAAAGGCTCAGGCCGAGGCCAAACATCGCCCTGAACGGACAGCAACCTTCAAGGACTACATGGTACATCTCCTGCATCCCGGCGCGTTCTTGTGGTACGCTGACATATGGTCTGCAGAGGGTTTTCAATTATGCCACGAAATGGGACTTCCTCGCGTACGCCGCTGGAGTGATTGCTTCCATCGGCGCCGGTGTCGTATGTCTTCTCCCCCTCAAGGCAAGCCTGGCCGTGAATTACTGACGCTTTTCAGACACTGCCGTTGCTGAATGTGGTTTTTGGTTAGTAGATCTACAGACCTTCCATCTGATCTTCATTCTCTAATTCTTGCCCTCCAGGCCAATTCGTGGGCGAGTTCACTAGCTTAACGTCTAGTATTAAGACTACCGAAAGACTCGCGTATGTTTGAATGCTGGTTTAAGCCAACTATCGTTAACAGTTTCCCTTCAGGCTCTACATGTTCTTCCTATTCCTTGCCCGTTTTATTCTCAACTCTATTAATAAAGTATGCCCTTCAGCCCTGTGTGGAATCCATCAATACTTATACAAGCCAGTTCGCCTTCCGCATGATCGGCATCAGGCTGTCTTCAGCCATCCGACTACACTACCTGCAGCGCCTATTCGGCCAGAGCATTCATGTCCTCGATTCTATGCCCCCAGGGTATGCTACCGGCACCATCACTTCCACTGCCAATGTTCTACAGCTCGGAATCTCAGAAAAGCTGGGCGTTTTTGTCGAGTATAATGCCACCATCGTCGCGGCCCTCATTGTTGCTTTCACTAAGAACTGGTCTCTCACTTTGGTAACAGCATCGGTCGTCTTGTTCTTGTTGCTAGTTATTGGAATTATTCTTCCCTTCATCTTGAAGGTAAACGCACGGGTTACAAGGGTAAGCAAGCAAACAAGTGACCATTTCTTGAAGAACCACCTTATTGACAATCTTCCAGGCCGAGGGCAAAGCGGCTGCAGTTGCCAGTGAGGCACTTGCGAGTATCAGGATGGTAGCTGCATGTGGTGCAGAGACACGCATTGCAAAGAAATATGCTGCATTCGTCGAGGAAACAAGGAAACACGCCCATCTTCTTTCCCCCCTTATTGGAATCCAACTTGGTTTGACCGTGAGTCTTCTGACAACACAGAGAAACCGTTTCCCAATGCTGACCCGGCCAGTTTTTCGGACTGTACGCTAGTTTCGGCCTTGCCTTCTGGTACGGGGTTAAATCGCTTGTCGAAGGTAGGGTGGGCAACATTGGTGACATTCTTGTGTAAGTGTGCTTTGTGTATGCAGTTGATCTCTACTGACGAGACTAGTGTGCTTCTCTCCGTCATGATGATTGTCTTCTCCCTCGAACGCACCTCGACCCCTCTTATTGCTATCGGAAAGGCAACTGTCGCCGCCTGCGAGTTTTTCATCGTCATCGATGCTCCCCAGCCAAACAAAGGCAGCCTGAAGGCGCCCGAGGTTTCATCCACGGAGGACATCGTCTTCGAAAACGTCACGTTTGCATACCCGAGCCGGCCACATGTGCGAGTCTTGGACAATTTGGATCTGCGAATAGAGGCTGGCAAGATCAATGCCGTGGTTGGTCCGTCTGGCTCTGGAAAAAGTACCATTGTCGGTCTCGTTCAGAGATGGTATTCCCTACAGGAGCAACATGTACTGGCCAAGGCCATTGAGAAGGAGAAGGAGAATGGAAAGAAGAAGAAGAAGAAGGATGATGAAGACGAGGATGAGGACGGCGCGCCTGAGCCTGAACCTGAGGAGACAGGGCCTGCTATCGAAATCCGTGGCCGGGTTTCCACGTCAGGGCACCTCTTGGATGAGATCGATCTGAAATGGTGGAGATCCCAGATTGGACTTGTTCAACAGGAGCCGTTCCTCTTCAACGACACGATTTACAAGAACGTGGCTTATGGGTTGATTGGAACCCAATGGGCGGACGAACCCGAAGACAAGAAACGCGAGTTGGTAAAGGAGGCGTGCAAAGAAGCCTTTGCGGATGAGTTCATCGATAGACTACCTGATGTAAGTGCTGATCTAGTTCACTGGCCACCCCCTGCTAACTCGTTCCAAGGGCTACGACACTGTGGTTGGTGACAGTGGCGCCAAGATGTCTGGTGGTCAACGACAACGGCTGGCCATTGCCAGATCGATTGTGAGGAAACCGAAGATCTTAATCCTTGATGAGGCTACTAGTGCCATCGACGTTCGCGGCGAACGAATTGTACAGGCCGCTCTTGACAAAGTTGCTCAGAATCGAACCACGATCACGATTGCCCATCGACTCTCGACGATCAAGAAGGCGGACCGTATTATTGTCCTAAAGAAGGGCAGAGTCGTCGAGTCTGGAACGCATGATAGCCTCATCGCGATCGATGGTGGCGTTTATTCTGGCCTTGTTCACGCTCAATCGCTCTCGCTCGGAGAGCCTACTGACGCGGCCGAAGAGGTGGTGGATTATGCTGACAAGCCTGGGTTGGCTCGTATCAAGAGCTTGGCAGCCTCTGAGGGCGAAGCCGGCAAAGAAGCACCCGGCGAGAAGGCTCGAGGCATCTTTAAGAGTTTTGGGCGGCTGTTCTTCGAGTCCAAGAACGTGTGGCCATTCTTTGGCATCACAGTCGTGACTGCGGCTTGTGTAGGAGCTGCAATCCCACTTCAGGCGTGGCTTTTTGGACAGATTATTTCTCTCACAGGGGAACTCGACATCCTTCTCAAGATGAGAGAGGAAAGCGGAGGTACGAACCCGCAACTGGACTCGCGAGTGGACGATAAACACTCGGATGGTAACTTCTGGTCCTTGATGTGGGTTGTCCTCGCCTGTGGAGTTGGCGTCGCGTACTTTGCCGTCATTTACGTTGCGACTCACATGTCCACCATCATCCGAGCCAAGTACCAGCAGCAATACTTTGATGCTATCCTGTTCCAGAAGACATCCTTCTTTGACCACGAAGATCACTCACACGGCACCATGACATCTCGGATCGGGCAGGATCCGAAGCAGCTTGAAGAACTTATGGGGGTGAACATGGCAAGCGTCTATGTTGCTATCTTCAACGTGATGGGATCCATCGCCATCGCATTTGCCTTTTCGTGGAGGCTGGCTCTTGTAGCCTGCTGTGTTGTGTTGCCCGTCATGCTCGTATCGACGTACTGGCGCTTCAAGTACGAGATGGACTTCGAGAAGATGAACAATGAGGTCTTTGCGGAGAGCTCCAAGTTTGCGTCAGAATCTATCGGTGCTTTCAGGACTGTGACTGCCTTGACATTGGAGGATTCTATCTGCGCAAGATACGAGACTCTGCTCAATGAGCACGTCGTGTCAGCATACAAGAAGGCCCGATGGGTGAGTATCATCTTTGGCTTCTCTGACAGTGCTAGTATGGCCTGTCAGGCTCTGATTTTCTACTACGGTGGTCGGCTTGTGGCGGAGGGCACTATCGATGCTCTCGCGTTCTTTGTTTGCTTCAGTAAGTACTCCATCACCCAAGCATTTTCATCAATACTCTGCTGACTCTTGCTTCAGTGGCTGTGATGCAGGGGGCAGAGGCATCGGGTCAAGCTCTCGGTTTCGGACCCAATGCTGCACAGGTGACGGCGGCAGCGAATCGCATCCTTGACATGAGAGAAACGCGGCTTCAAGACAAGGTCTCGACATCACAAGAGATCCCAGACACGGAAGGCGGAATGTCGATTGAGCTGGACAACATCTACTTCAAGTATCCATCCCGAAGCACACCCGTGTTTAGGGGTCTCAATCTCACCATCCAGAAAGGCCAGTTTGCTGCCCTCGTGGGCGCATCTGGATGTGGAAAGACGTCGATCGTGTCCCTTCTAGAGAGGTATGACTTGTAACTATGAGGGCTCATGCTGGTGCTGACATGTGTAGGTTCTACGACCTGGACAAGGGACGCATCCTTCTTAACGGCAAAGATGCTACGGACATCAACGTGTACGAGTACCGAAAGTACTTTTCCCTTGTTGCGCAAGAGGCCACTCTCTTCCAAGGTACCATTCGGGAGAATATTTTGCTCGGGGTCGACCCTTCGTCCATCACAGACGAGCAACTGCACAGGGTCTGTCGCGATGCCTCGATTCATGACTTCATCGTCTCACTGCCCGAGGGATACAACACCAATATTGGATCTCGTGGAGTATCTCTCTCGGGAGGGCAGAAGCAGCGAGTGGCTATTGCGCGTGCACTTATCCGCGACCCCAAGGTTCTACTGCTTGACGAAGCTACCAGTTCTCTCGACTCGGAGAGCGAGAAGCTTGTGCAGGCGTCTTTTGAAAGGGCTAGCGAGGGGCGCACGATGCTCGTGGTGGCTCACCGATTGGCCACGGTGCAGAATGCGGATGTCATCTTTGTGTTGGGCGATGGACAGCTGCTAGAGCAAGGAAGTCATTCTGAGTTGTTGAAGCAACGGGGGGTTTATTGGCACATGGTGAGTGATTCCTTCTTGTCGAGATTTCCGGGGACCGTGGTGCTAACTTTGGTCAACAGTGTCAAAGCCAAGCTCTGGATAGATAAGCTTTGGTGGGCGTTGAAAGAATTGTACGATAATCGAAGGCATCACATCACCACATGTCTCGCAGCAGACGTTTCTGTGGTGACTAAAAGTTCATATACTCTGCTCTACATCAGATCCTCAAAATGCCACGCTGGCAAGAGGAATACAGAGGAAAATCATTACCCAACTCCCCGCTGGCGCCTCTCTAAAGGTTCCCCCTGATATCTAAGTCTCTTGTGACGAATGACGGTAAAAAACATGACCTATATCTTGCATGAAAGCCGTTATGCTTTGACGTGCCACATGTCATCAATCTCTCGGAGAATATCCCCCACGTGTGTCATGACAAAGTCGTGGCTGCCAGGCAACACACGCCAGCGCACCTTGTCCTCGCCACCAACCAGAGGTAGCGCATCCCGACGGTAATCTTCAACGTTGATGATCTCATCGGCAGCAGCCAGCAAGATGGCAGTGGTACCAGGGGCACGCTTGGCTAGCTTCTCCCACGCCTGGTGCTGCTCTGTCAGGGGTGCGAAGCGAATGCTCGACATGAAGGCAGGGACGAAGCCGTGGTGATTGACCACCTGCCAGCGAACGTACTCCATCACACGCTGCTCCAGGGGCGTGACACGCTCGCCAGACGCAGGCACGACCTCAGCCTCAGCAATGGCCACGGGCGACGGAGTGGCGATGCTCTCAATGACTGTCTTGTCGGGTTGCCTTGCTGAGGCAGCGATGGGCTGCTGGAGTCGTCGGCGCGTGGCTACGGCGAGGATACGCTCTGGAACCAGGCCAGAGGCGAAGAGGAAGCGGGAGACGTGGCCGAAGGAGGCGGCACGGATGAGACCCGCAGGAGCGAGAAGCACAAGATCTCGAACCAGATCAGGAAAGGCGTTGGCAAAGTGCACGGCGATGCCACCACCGAGGGAGTAGCCGACGAGGCGGAAGGCGCCGGTGCCGGTCCAGGCAAGGGGGCTCGACGCCAGAGCGAGGAGCATCTGGGAGACGTAGAGGCGGGCATCATGGGGGAGGTCAGCCACACCATCTGAGAATCCACGGCCAAAGAGGTCCTTTTCACGTTGTCAGTCAAGATAATTGGGGGTGAGAGAGGAAGGAGGACTTACAAAGAGCATCACACGGTAGCCTCGCTTGGCGATTGCGTTGGCCAGAGGCGCAAGAGTAATGCACGGGGTGCTGATGCCGTGAACAAACAAGACCTTTTCTCCATCTTCGGGGCCAAACTCATAGACTCGCATGCTTCCATACTTGAATCACGGTGTTAGCAGCGTCCCCGGTGTCCGGGGGCCGAAGGGGGGCCCACTCACCGGAGTCTCCACGTCTCGGGCTCCGGGGAACTGGTCCGGCTGGTAGACAAGGCCTCTGGTCTCGTCGGCGCGGCTCTTGGCGTAGACGCCCTCGCTGAGGGGATTGCGGATTCTGCTCGGGCGGGCAGGGTAGAGAAGGGCGCGGGCGAGGGCCAGGAAGGAGACAGTGGCCAGGACGGTGGTGGTGGCCACGACGGCCGGGCTGGGGACGTCTTGGGAGGACATTGTTGGAGTAAGTTTGAGTGAGGAAAAGAAAAGAAAAGAAAGAAGAGTGAGATTGAAAACGTGCTGAGCTGGCAAACCGAGAGAGATTGAGTGTGTCTCTTGTGAGTAACACAGACGATTCAGTTCCAAGCCACCTCTCTTCTTCCCCTTCGCGCAGGGTTGTATACCTAGTAAGCAAGCCCTCCTTCTCCTATCGCGCGCTGATTGTAAATGAGACAAGCCACAGATTGCAAAAGCCACTTGGATTCGTCCAACGCACGAGTGATCGACAGGGACAAGAAGGAGAAGTACAGCAGAGAAGTAGAGAGAGGTTCGAGGTTTGTTTGCCTAGGTAGGGCTTCAAGGATAACGTCACCGTTATATTAGTGGCTTCCCGGCTTGGTCGGCAAGGAAGGATGGAACTGATGCACGCACACTGGGAAGGCGCGGTGGTGGATGGTGGATGGTGGATGCACTGCAGGACGGGTGTCCCCGCTATGAGCCGCCTGGGCAGGTGCAGACTAAGGTGCAGTTGCCCTGTCCGAGGCCAGCAGCTGTCCGAACAGGGACTGCCCAGGCCACCCTTACTGGAAACCCTGCCACTGCATCGCCATATCCCGCCCACGTGGAGCATCATGTGTTGTCTATGTAATGCGCATCCGTCCACATGGCAGTAAATGACAATATCATGTTTGTCTTTTGTTAAATGCAACTGGCCTGTGAAGACAACAATTAACGCAATTCCCGGGGTATCTCGCACGTTTCCCATTATCCAACTCTGACATCCATGGCTTCCATTATCCCAACCCAACCGCCCACGCAGCGTTTCCCAGCTGCCTTATCAACACGCACAAGTTCTCGACAATGGCCGGAGCTGTGCTTTGCCCATTTGAAAAATTGGTCCTTAGCACCTCGTATGCCGCTTCCATACTTGTCTTTGGATCCTCGATCGCCGCCTCGGATACTCCCTCGCGTCCGCCGGGTCCACGGATGATAGGCCGGCCCTGCCCGAGTGTGATGAATCTCTGCATCACTATCGACTCCGGGTCGTCGAGGTAGACCTTTTCCTGCGGCAACGTCGCGTTCTGTCGACGACTAGCCCGGGTCACCACGCCATAAGTCCACAGGGCAAGCGCCGCGTGATGGACCCCTACTGCATAAAAGTTCTTCAAGTGACCAGCCGGGAATAGCTTCGCAAATCGCAAAACTTGGCCGGCGCAACTCACAGCTGCGCGAGAGTCGGTGCTCTCAGACCACTTCTGTAGCACGGGGTAGACTCGCCGTGCCTGATCCTCTCCCTCCTTGCCCGCGAAGAGCTGAAGATCATCCAGCGACACGTGTAGGTTCATCATGAGCTGGTTGAGCACCAGCCGCTCCTGCGCTGAAATCTCAGGCCAGGTGGCTGTCGTTGACTGAAAGGCCTGGAGATCCTGGACCAGTTGCTGGTGCCGCGAGCCAAGCAGTGAGCCGTAGCCTCCGATGGCACTTGTCGTGTAAGTTCGCGTTCTGCAGGCCGAACTCAGGCACCTGAACTCGAGAATCAGGGCCCAGAATGCGTGAAGATAGATTGCTGTCGAAAACTGCACGTCCACACGGTGGCGGTTCATGGCAAGGAGGTTAACGTCATAAAGAAGATCGCCTACTGATGGCGCCCTCTTGGTCTGTCCCGCCTCTCGCTCGAGGTAGATGCCCTTCCATTCCTTTGCCGTTTTGGCATACCAAAGCTCCTTGGCAGCCGGTAGAGGAAGTGTCAGCTCAGCATACGACATGACGGGGTTTGTCAAAGCTGTCATGGACTGCTGGCTATCTCGGAGGAAGCAGTGAAAGACAAGTCTGTTAGGACAGGTTAGCACCTCGCCATGAGACTCGAGGTTTGTATTTACCGTTTCCATCTCTCCATCTCAATCCAGCCCCTCCATTTCTGCTCTAGAACGGCACCTTCATCTGCAGGGTCGACCGAAATCAAAGGATAGGAGGATCGCTGAAGCTTGCCACGATATCGCATCATCTGTACTCTATTAGCATAGTACTCGACTGGAAGCGCTCGGCATTGGGTCATACTGTGACGGGAATGTTGACGTGACATTCGGCAATCTCCATCTTTCGTCGATTCCCACTCCACAGACCGGCGTCTTGCCCAAGAACAATAGCTTGGATAAGACCTATGTTCAAGATTGTCTCATTGTTCATCTCGAACTATAATAGTTAGCTGCTGAACAAAACGGGAACTAGTTTCAAGGGCGGTGATTCTGAGCACATACTCGGTTAGGCATAACGAGACCTGAACAAGATTGTTAGAATATCTTTGCAGTGCCATGAAGAGCATTCAACTTACGGACGGACTCTTGCAGAGCGTATCCGAACTTGCGAAGTGTCGAGACTGGCGCCAACACGGCACCGCCTACTGCTGCGCCAGCTATCCATTCCGGCTCTTGTTCGTTGAGCTTAAAGGTCGGAAAATGTATCCATTCCGATACTTGATTGGTGTGGGAGTTGAGGAAGATGTGAACCATTGTATCCATGACATCTGCCGAGGGAAACGATGAGGATATGCGATTCGACATGGAGTCTGGTCGACAGGCACTCAATACTAGGGCCAAGACTCGATCACGGGCTGACAGGTCCAGTTTTTGGTCAACCACTTTTTGCAGTCCCTTCTTGGCCGCCTGGGCTTGTATACTAGCAGCGTCTCTGTTTGGGACGGGGAGATTCGCCTGCTCGCCGTAGGCGTTGTCGTTGGCCACGGGATCCCATCGCCAGGGAGACACATCCCAGGCATGAACCAAACTCTGTCGCATCTGTGCAATGTCGACAGAGTTGTCCGTTTCAGGGGTCTCCTGTTGGACCGGTAAGGTGTCAGTCATGCCATCGGTATTCCAGTGATCCAGCAGGCCAAAATCCATGTCTGAGAGCTCCAGGTTACTGTCATCGCAAAAGTTCAAGACAGCAAGCCCCTGATTCTCAGCCATTTTGGCAGAGTGGTCAAACTGTTGTTGTTCGTACAACACATCTCGAAGGAAGTCACAAAAGGGAAGGCGGTCCACGCCCATTGGCGCCCCTGCGCCAGGCTCGAGTTTGGGTGCAAAGCCATCTGGGATGGCGTGATCTCCGACTGTATCTGGGGTCGATAGTTGACCAGACTCCGAGTTCAATGGAGGAGTCTGTTCAAGTGGAGAGGCTCTTTCAATAGAGTGGTGGGCCTGCAGTGTTGAATCGGGCATACCAGCCATTGGATAATCGGCAGAGAAGCTCGTATTTTCGCGTTCATCGCCATAGGGCGTGTTAGAGTGCCCGTTGGCAGATAAATGCATCAAATGCATGGCAGCGGCTGAGCCAGCCTCGGCAGAAACGCACGTCAACCCCCGACGAACGCATCTCTGGCAGGGCTTGTCTTCCTGACATTTAACGCGGGCAGAAGCGCATGCCTTGCAAGCGTGGGTTACACGACCAGCACTCGGAGAGGTTGTGGCACGGCGTCTCTTCTTGGACGAGTCATTCTCGTGATTTGTCTCGTGTCGCTTCTTCAGATCCGCGCGTGCAAACGTCTTTCCGCAGACGCCACAGGCGAAGCGACGGCCGAGCGTATGCGTCTGGACATGACGCTGCAGATGCTCAGGCCTCGAGTAACGGCGCCCACAGTCGCCGCAAGCGTAGAGAGATGGCCCCGTGTGCGCTCTATTCGTAGCAGAACTGGGCGCGGCCGAAGCGGGATTAGGAGGCGTGATGGTGGGCGTAGACGAGGGTTGTCCGATGGCAGCGGGGTTGAAGGACCTCGCAGCACCGAGCGCAACAGCAGGCGGAGGCGGATACGATTGAGATGAGGCAAAAAGAACCGGAGCCGAAGCAGCGTTCGGAGCGGAAGTGGGATCGGGATTCGGACGCGGAGGATCGAGAATGTGGGAGAGGCTCGAGAGCGAGGGACCAGACATGGCGCAGTCAGACAGTCCAGGGCGGACTTAGGAGTCCAATTGACGGGGGGTTATAGCGTCGGCATCGGCTGTCTGCGGTAAATCTATACGGGGAGGGGCCTTTAATAGGGCCAAGCGGGATAGAGAGATGAATACGAGGCGAAGCAGTAAGGTTAAGTGTAAGTGTAGGAGGGCGAGTGGTAGGGCTGGGATGAAGTGGGAACGGCAGTCCGGATAAGGGAAGCCTCTTGGAGATGGGATGGATATAAGCAAGGGTAGGAGTGACCGACACTGAGAATGCAACAAGAGGAAGGAGGGAAAGAGCGACGGGAGAGAGAGAAAAAAAAAAGTAGCTGAGGAAGGAAACAACCAAAGGTCAGACGACGGCAATACCCGACATAACCATCGACTAAAAATCAAATCACTGCATGATTTCGCCTCACAGACAAGACCGCGATCAATTGCGTGGTACTGGGGAGCAGGAGTCGGGGGACCTGACATTAGCAGCCCGCTCAAGACGCCGCGATTTGGGGCGACGTCCGATGTCGTCGTAAGCTCCGTCCACAAGTGGCCGGGGTTCGTGATGGGGATAGCGTCAAAAGAATCGACCCTGCGCTGAGCTGCGTGCTTGCGTGCCTCGTGCGTACGTACCTGGCCCCATCCATCACCCAGGGACTTGACCCCGTTGATGAAACCATTACGCGCCCTTGAGTTGCGTACGTTGAGCTGCCCTTCTCCCTGAAGTCTTTATCAGATTCAGCACCATCTGAAACAGGACCGGCGCGTCTACTCAGGCCGTTCAGCCGTGCCAAGACTTGACTCGATGCTTGACAGGACAATAGGATGCTTCTCTTGTCTGAGTCCAGCAGCGCAGCTTCTTCTCTCTGCCCCGGTCACGGCGTTGGCGAGCTGGAGCCAACGCCATCCCACCTCACTAACACCAATCAAGATCCGCCATCACGGAGCCAAATACCTTATTGTCCGCGTCACCTGGGGGGCCAATTTCAGACATGGTCATGTCCATTCTGCGCCCTATCACGATGCTATTCTCAAAGTCGGTGCGGTAACCGTCTTTGCGCAGCATTGCTCTCAGGGGATGGTAGTTGAGATGCTCAGCCTAGGGGCGGTTATCGTCACCATCACCATCACCACCTGCGCCTCGCGGTTCGTGCTATTCTCGATCAGAGACGCCACCCGCTAACCTCCGCAAGCACCCCCTGTCTTTTTCTGTGCCGGGTCCTTAGTGCTATTCACACCTTCTTGGCAACGCGGCTTCGAGATGCTGAGTTCCTGGGGCACGGTAAAACTCTTCTGCTTCTATCCCCATTCCTGTCTTCGAGATGCATATTTGACCTCATCTCTACCAGCCACCATGCTCCATCAAACCTTGTCTATGTAGCGACCAATGGCTCCAATGGCTCCGACTCGTGACGGCCGGGCTGTCGCTCTAGACGCCTCCGTCGACACCAGTGCCCGAACAACTCGCCGACACGCGCTGGGAAACGTTCGCATACGCAACCAAGAGACAAATGCTCTGATTTTCATCCCCACACCGTCCTCGGACCCGAATGATCCCCTGAACTGGTACTAACATCCTGCTCTCTTCTCTACCTGCGTCAGAGACGTTCGATACTCATCAGTCCTCCCTTAGGTCGCCATGGCGGAAGTACTACACTGCTGGCCTGGTCTGTTTGGCCATGACCATGTCCAACTTCCTCGCCGCTGGGCCTTCCATCGCCATCGTCCAGACCGCCCTGAGCTTCTTTCCCGACGCGGTCGTCAACGATACTCTAACAAGCTCCGCTATCCCCAAGATCGCCTACTTCTTCACTACCACTAGTCTTCTCCTCGGTGTCGGGTGTTTCTTCTGGGTCCCCGTTGCGAACAAGTATGGCCGAAGACCCGTCTATCTTGCCAGCTACTCCGTCTACTTCGCCGTGGCCGTGGCCCTGATCTTTATCAAGTCTTATCCGGGCTTTCTTGCTGGCCGGATCCTCATGGGCTTTGGAGCCGGTGCCGCAGAGACGATTGCCCCTATTACGATTGCCGACATTTTCTTCCTGCACGAGCGGGGGGCAATCATGTCCTTCTACAACTGCGCCCTATCTGTCGGCGTCGCCTTGGGCATGGTCGTTTCAGGCCTCATCACTATCGATTACGAGTGGAGAACCATCTATCAAGTTGGCTGTGCTCTCGTAGGTTTCGTCTTGGTACTCATCTTCTTCTCCTTCCCAGAGACGGCCTACAACCGCCAGTACGATCAAAGCGACGGGTCCATTACTGGCATCGAAATCGAAAAGAAAGACTGCTTGGGCTTGGATCCGGCAAAAGCAGGCAGGCCTGCGAGCGTATCCGAACAGAAGAAGCAAGGAGGGACAATACCTGGCATATCTCACAGATCATTGACCAATGAGCCTTTGCTAAAGATGTTCCTCCGACCCTTTGGCCTCATTATACTTCCTCCTGTGCTTTGGGCTGCGCTCATCCAGGCAGTCACCATCGGTTTTCTAGTTGCTGTCTCGTCCAATGTGGACACGGCGTTTGAAGGAACCTATGATTTTGACTCATACCAGGTTGGCCTCTGCTTCATAGCCTCCATCATCGGGTCCCTGGTTGGCATCCCTGCTGGGGGTCATCTTGGAGATTTAGTGGCAGATTATTTTACCAAGAGGAATGGGGGTATTCGAGAGCCCGAGATGCGGCTCCCTGTCATGGTGTTGTCCTTGGTTACCACGCCACTTTCTTTGACGCTGTACGGAGTTGGGATTCATCATCAACTTCACTGGATTGTCCCCACGATTGGTCTGGGTCTTCTAAATTTTTCCGTCACGCAAGCGTCGTGCGTATGCTTGGTCTATGTCATTGACGCCTACAGACCGGTTGCTGGCGAAGTCACCCTTGCTGTGCTGGGCTTCAAAGGTGAGTTCCCCCTTTCGCCAACTTGTGATTGGTCTGAAACTAATCAGTCGCAGCTCTATTCGGCTTTCTTCTGTCGTTTTACACGAACCCCTGGATAAACGACTCCGGATACCAGATCGCCTACGGCACAATGGCTGGCATCGCAGCTGCCATCCTCGTCTTGTGGATACCTTTGTATATATGGGGCAGAAGAATACGGCATGCAACTTGGGACTGGCCACTTGTGTCTTGTATTCATTGGTATGACGACCGTGAAGTGGGAGAATAGGCCTTGGAAGTTGTGCGTAGAGATGCTCTCAGGGGGTAATACGTCTGGCATGGTATACCTCATATAATTCTAGCTAAATAGATATTCAAAGTGACATGCCAGCATCAAGCACTGCATTCACTCCTGTGACCGTCTTGGACTTGATAAAGCAGAGAACCTGCTGAGCAACATCGTCAACCGTCACCAGACGCCCAAGCTTCGTCCGGTTCGTCATCTCCTTTCGCTTCTCTTCGGAAAAGCTCAGCCCCCAATCCTAGGTCGGTTAGCACAGAATCAATTCTCCGCGGGCTATTGTGCCTTACCGTTAGCATAAGTCCAGGTGATACACTGTTCACCCGGATCCTTGGGCTCGCGGCCACCGCCAGACCCTTGGCGAGGTGAATCTGCGCTGCCTTGGTGACGGCATATGCCTGACCACGTCAGCCTCGTGTCTTTGCGCCATGGGATTGGGATTTCAACTCACCAGAGAGCTTCCGCTCACTTTCACGCCGGCAAGGGATGCTGTGGTGATGAAGACACCTTCTGTCCTGTCCAGATGCTCCTTCGCAGCATGCATGAGGAACAAATGAGACTTGACGTTCATGTTGAAGCATCGGTCCCAGTCCTCCTCATTGACATTGTCATCCAAATCAGTTATGTCCCGGATCTTGGTCCAGCCTCCATTGGAGAAGACCGCATCCAGTCGTCCCATTGCGCCCACGACCTCGTCCACCAGTTTCACCAGGTCTGCCCGCACTCCCAGGTCGGCACGGAAGGACAAAAAGTTGTTCTCGTCATGAGACAGCGGCGAGAGGGTGTGCAGCTCCTGCAGGAGGCTAGCAGCACGGGTGGAATCAGAGTGATAGTTGACGGCGACACGCATGCCGTCCTTGGCTAAGAGGCGGGCTGTAGCAGCGCCGAGACCGGCGGTGCCGCCCGTAATGAGCGCGACAGGCGAGGGAGGCGGCGACATGGTTCACGGATTCTAGTGACACAGTATATATCACTGAGATTTCAGTTTCTGCCTGTCGAGATTGATTGATTTCCCCTCATCCTGTCTTGGCGGAGGTTCTGATGTCCTCCGCTGCCCGGGATCCGGCGGGGGTGGGCCCGGAGCGGGGAAGCGGGGATCTGGTTGGAGATCGGAGCCGGGGCCGGAGACCATTCGGCCGATAAGACCAAGGTTATCCCGACCTCGGACAGCTGGCAACCTTCTGCTTCTGCAACTATTGAGAACTGATCATTGCGTCACATGTTCTTTCAGCCGTCAAGGTAGTTCCATACACTAGTATGACCATGTGTGGTGTTTCCAATAGATTACCTTCGTACCATGGCCTATGTAGCAGCCTGTTTCGTTGAATGGCTTGCCATAGCCCAATGAGAAAAGTTTCTTACGCGAACTGCAGGGATATGCATGCTGTAGCGAGCATGACATGTTGCCTCGTAGGTCAAGATACACCAATTGCCTTGGAAGGCGCGAAAGTCGCCTGTGCAGCCAATATTCTCGGGTCCCGGTGCTCCGACGTACAGGGCAATGTGGGAGCAGCGCACCAGTTATGTGTGTCAATCAGAAGGGATCAATGCATTGAATATTTCCATTGAGATTATCCATAAATACATGCATCTCCTTCTCTACGTTCGTCTCTCTGGGCCCGGGTGGACATCGACGTTCTGACGTCTACTTCCCTTTGCATTGTCAAGTTGAAACACACATATACATCATTTAAACCATGAGCACGCAGAATGGAGACCAGAATCACTTGCTCTCCACCGAAAATAACTCAACTTCAGCTTCTCGCCCTGGTCCACTCAGGGTTGCCATAATAGGCGCAGGCATCGGTGGTCTCAGTGCTGCTATTGGACTCCGACGTCAAGGCCACCAAGTTGATGTAAGTAACCCTTTCCCATTGAAGCCTTCCAACTGGTATGAAGCCGTATCAGCTTTACGAAAAGTCAAGTTTCGCCACCGAGCTGGGTGCCGGTATTCATCTCACCCCCAACGGGAATGGGATCCTGCGGCGATGGGGCATCTTTGCCGAGGAGTTTGGTGGCACTCTGCTGAAGCGCCGATTCGAGTTTCACTACAATGGAGAACCCATCCTGGACGAGGACCTGACGGTGCCTAATCTCCGCTGGGAGCATCCTTGGCATCTCGTTCACAGGGTTGCGCTGCATGACCGGTTGAAGAAGGCTGCGACTGGAGAAGATGGGCCAGGTTTGCCGGCTATCCTGCATACATCATCCGAAGTCGTCCATGTTTCACCAGAGAGGGGTAAACTCACCCTAGTAGATGGCACTATCATCGAGGCAGATCTCATCATAGGGGCGGATGGTGTTCATGTGAGTGTATTCCTATGGCTGCCTACTTTAACTCTATTCAACGTTAGCCTCCAGTCCAGAACTCGAAGATTCATCTGTGAATCAATGCCCGAGGTCATCAGCACAGGAAAGGGGGCATTCCGATTCCTGATCCCGAGATCGTTGGCAGACGAGGACCCAGAAACAAAAGCCCTCGTTGAGGCTCGAGACTCTGCGTATATGTGGTTCGCCAATGACAAACGCGTTGTTCTATATCCTTGCAATTCGAATCAGACTCTCAACTTTGTTTGTATACACCCCGAAGCAGAATCTCATTCAATGACGGGTGACGGTTTGCAACCCTTTTGACGCATGTCAGAAGACGGTCGTTAACGTTGGCGCAGGCTGGGACAAGACTGGTTCACTCGAGCATGTCCTTGAGGTTTTCAAGGGTTTCGATCCAGTTCTACTTCGACTATTTCGAAAGATGGATCCCAAGGAACTCAAAGTCTGGCAATTACTGGACATGGAGAAGGCCCCGACCTGGGTGAATGAAAGGCTAGCTTTGCTTGGAGATGCTGCCCACCCATTCACGCCTTGTATGTGACCAGTCTATTTTTTAGCTTTTGCATTGCTGACCAGCATCAAGATCAGGGACAAGGGGCAAACCAGGCCATAGAAGACGCAGCTACAATAGCGGTCGTATTGCCTCACAACACTTGTCCAGCAGACGTGCCAGAACGCCTAAAGCTGTACGAGAAGATCCGCTACGAGAGAGCACACAAGATACAGAGTGATTCCCGAAGAGCGGGCTCGGACTGGAAGGACGGAAAGCCCCAAGTCGACCGTAAGTGTGCCATTCTCCAAGCGAGCGCGAGGTCATGTCGGCTTACAGGAGACGAGCCGCGATATTTGGAAGCTTCAACTTTGCCCACGACGCCCACCACCACGCGAACATCGTTTTCAAGCGGCATATCTGGGCGAGCGCACAAGGTTCCAAGTGGCGAATGCCGGTTTCTTTCGGGCCGTCTTACGAGTTACGCAGCCACGACTCAAGCGACTCTCGGCTGACTTTCACAACCGCTACCGTGAGATTCAAGACGTCACGGACGTATCTCGAGTCTCTACTCCCGACCGAGTCGTACACTTTTGTGGAAGACGACACAATCTGCGAAGCGAGTCTTGCCATCACAACCCGGAAGAATGTGCCGTTTCTAGGGGGTTCAGACTATAGCCGGTTTGGCCTTTACATCCATGGCGTCCAGTACAAGAAGGATGACGGCTCGACCGTTCACGGCAGCTTTGTGCCTGTGCTTCTGGAGGATTCAGCTGACATGGTGATTTCGACAAGAGAGGAACAAGGGATGCCTGCTCTCTTCTGTGATATCGAGGTTGTCTCAACCCCGCAGACCTATCAGATGAAGGCATCGTGGAGGGGTGTGCCATTCGCAGATTTGGTCTTGGAGGATCTCGAGGAGGATCTTGGGACTACAGAAAACACGGGAGATGATGTATCGGGCCGCGTTCTCCTATCACATCACTTTAGGCCGAAAATCGGGGTCCCTGAGGAGCCAGGTGAGACATGCGCCGTCATGGGGAGCATTGGGGATGCTTCTTGCAGGGTGACCCAGAGATGGCGGATCAAAAAGGGGTCCGTCAAACTGCAGGGCCACAGCTGGCAATCGCTTCCGACGCTTCATCATGTTGCAGCTGGCCTGGCGGATATGGCCATGTATGGCATTGTATCTGCCGAGGTGGTCAGTGGAACTGGTGTTCCTGACAGGAGGCAGTATCGTAGAATCTAGAAGCCAGTGCATGTGTTCGGGGTTCATATGAGCTGCGTGAGGACCCATCGGGGGTGCCCATCGGGAAGATTAGATGCAAGGACGGAACATATGCAGAGTGAGCTGGCCATATACAGCCGTGTTACTGGACACGATATATGCGGTGATCTGAATCCAGGTGTCAAGTCCTACTGCCAAGTTGAGGTCGGGTTTCACGGGGACTGAGATGTACGACCTATCGGAGGAATATCTAGAGAGAAGGCGGAATGTAGATGGCCATGTTGTGTCGATCAAAGAGGCGAGTGCCGCGAAGGTCTCATATGAACATCCATCCCCCGCCTCAATACGAGTTAACTCGGTTCAACTCGACTCTTGCCCACTCCTCAACTTGTTCATCATCAGTTGACACCAAGTTAACATTTACCATGGCTGGCAACCAACTTCCCATCCCGAATCGATTCATCACCGGCCACAACCAAGCTGGCAAGGCGATATTCGAAACCTGCCTCCCTGATGCGCTCGTCAGGACCAACGTCGGGACTCACGACTTCTTTCTTGGCTATGTCACCAACGAGCACCCTGTTGATCTCCAGGACAACAAGGACATTAGCGTCTACGAGCAATACTTGGCCCAGCCTCCAAGACTCGCCGTCTCAGGAGGCAGCGTCCTTCGATTCGTCGACTTCCCACCGGGCAAGTCGGCCATGCACCGGACGGTGAGCATCGACTACGGCATTGTGCTCGAGGGCGAGATGGAGCTGCTGCTGGACTCGGGCGAGATCCGCCATATGAGACGTGGAGATGTCGCGATTCAACGCGGGACGATTCACCAATGGATAAATCCTAGTAACGAGTGGGCGCGGATGGTGTTTATGCTCCAGGAGAGCAAGCCTTTGGTTGTGAATGGGGTCCCGTTGGAGGAGGAGCTCGGCGAGATGGAAGGCAAGCTACCACCTTCAAAGAAATAGCCGGCAAGGGCGGGAAATTGGTGTAATAAAAGTGTCAATGACAGACAGACGAGGTCTGAATGGTGGTGACGGTCCTAGAAATGGAAGGGTCCAGATCAAAGACCCTGTCAGCCTGATAAGCCGGTCGTGGCGCGTGTGGGTGCCTATTTCCATCAGTGCTAACAAACGTGGCTGATCCGCCGACCGCGTCTAGTTAGGCGCCTCCCCTCCCCCACTGGCCCTGTGGCCCTAGGTACCTCTAGGTAGGTAGGTACTAACGCCCCCAGTTCGCCCGAGCTTGGTGATGCAAGGGTCGCGTGGGCGAACTGGACTGAACTGATCTCTACTGGGCAGTCCCGGCCAGGACCGCCTCTCCTCCTCCTCCACTGAAGTTGCCCCTCAGGCAGGGACTGACTCCATGGATGCCAGACTTGACTCGACTTTGTTCTTCTTGTCACCGACTACGAGTTGACTCTGCATCTCATTTTGGTCATATTTCCCTTCTCCTTTCCTCCTCTGGCCGCCGTTTCATCGAGGTACGTACGCGCGAATCCCCAAGGTTTCAGCCCCAATCTTGTCTATGTCGGCCTGTTATTATGCATCATGCGAGATCGGGCTCAGCCAACCATTTGCTAATCGCACATTCAGTCTCGAGTCAAATCATCCTCTCCTGCATCTCGCAACCTTGTTCGGCCTCGAAACTTTTTCCTTCCATCGCAAGCTTTCTCTCAAACCTATAAGAATACGATTCCCTCGAGTCCCCGACCGACGAGTCAAGACTCCCGTCTCGATCGATACATACACATGTCGCGCTAGAGAGGAGCGCTTCACATCCCGCCTCAGCCTTCTCCCCATCCTCATCCTCCATCGCTGAGCCCGGCCCGGATGTGCTACCATGGCTAGCCCCTCGGGTGCTTCTGGCCATTTGGCGACTGAAACTGCCAGAGACTACGACGCCCTCGTGTCGAGCGACTCCGAGAGCTCAGGCTCCTCCTTCGACAGTGATAACATTGGATCAGACCAGTCCGAGGGCTGTCCGTGGCGAACTTCTCGTTTCTACGACCAGGAGTGCTCGCGCTTCTTCGACTGCCCATCCCACACCGTCGAACGAAGCCTATCAGATACCGGATCGGTGCACCAGGAGTCTATCCACAGCCCCGACGACTCCGAACCACCACCCCCCGCTGACGATCGCGACCAACACAACGAACACGCCTCTCGTTTCTCGGACGAGGAACTTGCGCAAATCGGCATCGCCAGAGACGCTGCGCAACCCGTACCCACGGCTGAGGCTTACGCGGGCATGGAGGCCACTTCCACGGACAGGGACGCTGGCACAAGCGCAGGGGCCGACCCAGATTCGACGACTCCTGATGGCCAAGGGGCTGCTCTGACGACGACACAGAGGCCGACATCCGTGGAGGAGCCTGGGAGCAGCTCTCGAGACAGAGTGCCTGCGCAGCCTGCAACCCTAGATACTCCCCAGGACGATGCCGAGGACCAGCCCAGTCCAACGAACCGACGATCTGGCTCCGCACGCAATTCCGAGTTTCGACGTACTTGGGCAGGTCCATCCCGCGAGAGAATGGATGCCCCTCTGCCCTCTGTCAGATCATTGGAAGATGCTCTACCACCACTCCCTCGATCCTCTCGGCCGTCGATATCTTCAGATCCTCCCCAGCCCAAATGGCAGCCCGATAACGAAGTCACGTACTGCCCCATATGTCGCACACAGTTTAGCTTTTTCGTACGCAAACACCATTGCAGGTAAGCTCACATGTCCCGAGATGTCTTGGGGGTCTGAAACTCATGATATTAGAAAATGTGGAAGAGTTGTCTGCAACTCGTGTTCCCCGCACAGAATCATCATTCCATACCAGTACATCGTCAGACCACCTGGGTCAGACACGACCATGCACCAATCGCTACTAATCGATGGTCTCGGGGCTGGATATTTCGATGTCAACGACATGTCAGGGGGTGAGCGGGTGAGGCTTTGCAATCCATGTGTTCCAGACCCCAATACTGCACCGCCGCAAAGCCCGAGCCCCCAAGCAACCCTGTCACCGCGATCTGCTCACCATAGATCGCGGAGCAGCATCGGCAGCGCCTATGGGACATTGCCGCCGTCCAATAGGCACGGTGCAGTCTTTGCTCCAGGCGCCAGCGGTGATCCTTATCGATACCTCTCCCCCAGGATGAGAAGCGTCACCATGGTCTGTGGCCCTTGTCTATGTCTTGAGTCTACAGTTGCTAACAACCTTTCAGGTTCCTCCCTCGTCTGGCTCATCATCTCCTGGTCCGTCTTATCGACAACGCAGTGGAACACATCAGACCCCTGTTGAGCGTCTCCTATCCAGCGTTCAGTCCTCGTCGCCTTCTTCATATCCAAATCGATATAGCTCACATGGCGAGTCATCCTCGAGACAGAGGGCATTGCCACCAACGCCCCAGATTGCAGAAGAGGACGAGTGTCCCATCTGCCACCGCGAGCTGCCCTCACAGAACCTCGCCAACTTTGAAGCCCTTCGAGAATCACACATCACGTCGTGCATCCAGAACCACAGCACATATGGTACACCCCGCGGCGAGGGCGGAACGCCGCCTGCTCCACGACGGACAGGCATGTATACTTATCTGGCAACAGAGAAGGATTGTATCGACGACGCCGAGTGCACCATCTGCCTGGAAGAATTTACGGTTGGAGTTCCCATGGCGCGATTAGAATGTTTATGTCGTTTTCACCGGGCGTGCATCTCGTCATGGTTCGTCAAGCACCCCGGGCGTTGTCCAGTACACCAGCATGATGGGTTTGGTTATTAAGCAAGCCTTCGTTCGCTTGGTCAAGAGTCACGGTTCACGGTTGAAGACGGGGGGTTGATTGCATATCAGACGGCGTCAAGGTTGATATTTTGTCTGGCGGTCAGCGTGTTATTTTTACTACTATTACTAGACACGAGCAAGCATCTCTAGGCACTCGGCACTTTCTTTTATCCCGGGTTTGGATACTCTGTTTCCAAGAATAGCGTTCGAATGGGGTTCTATACGATGGATGGGTGGCGGATCAAATCTATATCCACGGTGTAGCAGCAGTCGAATGTTTAACGACTCCTCTCTTGTTTTCCATCCCAGGTTTCCCTGTTTGGGTGCCGTGTGTAGTTGTATTCCGGTGCAATAACGGAGAGCCCCCTGGTCTATATCACACACCCTGGTCTTGTCATGGCCCCGGTCCCACGGTACGAGGCTTGCAACAGGGCGTTTGTCAAGACGTCATTCGATCGGCACTGCAAGTCAGACTTGGGTAGTACGAGGTTGCATGAGTTTGTGGTGGCTTACCCAGACCGATGCTACTATTTGGTGATGACTCTCACGGCCTGTTGATTGATCATGGCACGTTGACAACATGGCCAGACGTCCCGACATGACTGTGTTTCATTTACAAGGGCATGTTTGGCAAACCTTCTATCTTTTCTACTTTGATTATCCATTAGCAATTAAGAGAATCCAAGTAGGCTTACATTAGAGTAGAGGTTCAACCATACCCATAGGTGTGTCCTAACCATTTTCATCCCATGATACTATTCAGGCCATGAACATCCGTCAAACAGTCCAGCTCGTGTGTCAAATATCCCGTTACTCCTATTATTTCCCCATCTTCTTTCAACACATAGCCGAAACCCAAGAACGCCACGTACAACAAAGTCACCAACTCATGCCAACGTCTCGGCATAGGTAGCCCCCTAGGCTGCCGGTAGCAGAATGGCCTTCCTCCGAGCGTTCTTCGCCGTCATGGCCTCATGACAATTCATGCAAGCTCTGCCCCAGGTGCTTCGGGCGTACCTGAGATCTCTGATTCGCTGCTTGCAGGCGAAACAGACGAAGCATGAGGGGCAGACAGCAGTATCGGACCCAAGGACAACAGCCAGGTCCTTGATCTTGCTGCCACAATCTGCGCAATACTGCGAACAGCCGTTGCAGGTAATAGTCCCATCTTCTTGGATCATGAGGTTGCCGTCCTGTTCCATAATGCAGCCACACATACTACAGCGGAAGCAATCTCCATGCCAATGGAAGTGCCCTTTAAATCCAGTGTTAGAAGCTGCTAAAACAAATAAGATGGTTAACATGAACAGAAAACTCACCCAGTCTAAATGCATCACCCTTCTCGAGCGGCTATGCCCACAGTTTGTCAGCATTCCCGAGAAACGACAGGGGTGAGTTTGCAAGCAACTAACCTCTTGACAGCCAGTGCATATGCACAATTCATCGTCGTAGTCCTTGGCATCACCATCTGGCTTATCGTTCGTCATCTTGTCGCGTTCGCCCGGCCGGCCCGAGTTGGACAAGGGAGTGTGCGCTCTTTCAGGGGCTTCCTCGTCCTCCATCTCAGAACTAGATTCAGTCATCCAATCCCTCGGTTCTTTCTCTTCTTGGGAGAGCATGTTCCAAGTCGATCTCAAGTCCTCAGGTGGCCACGTCAAGCCCTCATCCAGGGTCTCAACTTGATAGTGTTTTCCATTCGTCAGGTCCATAGTCGTCAGGGGCATGGCGATCACTGACAGGATTGATACATCTGCCAAGCTGAAGCCTGAGAAAACAGACCAGGTATGAGACCGTTCCGCGGAGCTGATGAATGAACAGTCGCATGAGTTGCGCTGGTTTCGTTTATAAACCCATGACTGCTCGAGGATTCTCTCAAAGGGTAGTCTCAGCATTCTGGACTGATGTCCTTTCTTAGAGTCGTCCTTCTGGATGCTGCCCCCAATACTTTTTCCGGTACGTCCTCTGCTGCTCCCCCTGATTGTTTCAGTGTCGTCTTCGTCGTTGTGTCTTGTCCAAGTTGTCGATCGGTCATCTTCTTGCCGCTTGGTGAAGGTGCTCTGTGCATCAAATGAGTCTTGCGATTCATTCATCATCTGCCTCAGTGTTTTGTTCTCTTGCATGACGTTTTCAATCAATGCGTGGAGGCGTTCTTGAGACTGCGATGCCTCAAGCTGAGTCTCACTGTCATCAATCATTAGTCTTGCTCATTTCAATATTTGAGGCTAGCAAATACCATTGCAGAATATTGAGCATCAAGGTCAGGGATGTCTTGTATCTTTGAACCTTGGCCATGTGTTCCTCGATGTCTTTGGCGTACTTGGGCCATACAATAACCGCCTTCACCCGTGCAATGCTGTCCAGAGTGAGGAGAAGGGTCTCAAAGTCAGAGAATGCCATCATAGCATCAGTTAGGGTCACTCTCAAGTCATCAATCTGGATCATGGCCGTTCGCTTGGGATTGAGGGAGGCGAGGCTGTTCAGATATCGATCCAAGGAGTACAGCGCCGACTGGGCATTTTTGACTTCGTCCTTGGCATCGCGAATGGTCGTCGGGGAGTTCCTGGCAGACGAGATAAAGTCGAGGAGACTATAGATCTTGCCCACAGCTGTGATGAGGCCTGCTATGGATGCAGTGGCACTGAGAGGGTCCATTGAAACGGGAAGACGACGGAGTAGAACCTGCAGAGAAGGCGCCCATTCTGCAAAGATGGAAGCCCGCGGTACCAAATAAGGGAATCGGGTACTCTTTCAGTCCAGGAGCTGCGGACGCACCAGACGCCCAGTTTCGCTGCATCCTACCTTGTCGAAACTGCCATACATGGTTTCATGGAGGCTAGTCGGCGAGATGCAGCCAACGATTGGAACACGGAGGTTTTTGGCGGCCAAAGCTCACCTGGTTGGGTGATAGATCATGTTTGTGTGAGGTGAGTTATCACCAACGCCTTTGAAAGGCAAGAAAGGATGGTCACGGGACAGGCGGCTCACAAGCTGCAAAGGGGAAGAACCATCGACATGTTATCTCCAGTGGAAGCCACATTTCGTTTAGCCAGTGTTTCGATGTTTGGTGAATAACCAGGTAAGCTCACCTAAACTCTTTGTTGTGCATTTACCTCTGAAACAGGGCTCTCAAGGAATCTGGTCGGGTCAAGTAATCGTCATGATGGAGCGAGCACACGTCGTCTCTTTTAGCTCTCCAGAACCGACTCTATTCGCCGCTTGACAAATTGGGCAATGGTCCCGTCAACCTGGAAATGAAGATCCTTATCTAGCCTGTGAGGAGGCGCTAAACTTGGTGGGCAGGGTTGGAACATTATAGCGATTGGACCAAGACACACAAAAACAAGGCAAAAGCAAACAAGGTCAGGAAACACTGCGATATTTTCTTGTCGATAATCAGCTGGTGGACGGATATGGAGTCCGTTTTCCCCCTTGGCTGTATGCCCGTACAGGGGTCTCGAGAGGGGATTCAAAGAAAGAAGGTTTAATAATGCCGGAAGTTCAGGTCGACGAGAGTGGCTGTGCATCTGCGGGTGGAGGAGAATGGGGATGGAGCTCGGAGATGGAGGCCGGAGGGACCGTGTGAAGCGCTGAGGCTCTTTGACATGGACACACTGTATACAGAGTACCTTCACACACCACAGTCGACGTCGCGTAACAGTGTGTTGTGTGTACGACAGTCGCAACAGGCGAGATTGCAATGCAAGGGATTCACGGCATCTTGGTTCACCTTTGACACAGATGGATTGACCGACAGTCCAACAGAAGGCGAGGGCCATTAAGGGCAGGTCAGTGCAGCTAATAGCTCCCGAGGGCAAGGCAACCTAGACATGGCATGGCGGGCGGCCTCATTGCAGCAGTTAGACGCCGTGCCACTGCAACGCCCCCCCTGGACAAGGTGAATCAATCACGGGCAGTGACATTTGACGGCGTCACCCTGAGTCTGGAGTCGTGTCTGGAACTGTTTCAGCTCGCATCTCTCTGCTGGAAGCCATCATGAGGTCGGAATGGAGGTATGGACAGCACAGCACGGTGCGCAGCCATGATTGCGACAGCACAGCAGCTGAAGAGCAAACAGGAAAGGTCCCGAAAAACAAAGGCAACAGGAACAGGGGTTGGTTCCCAGGGACCCAGCCGCCGGCGTGCACACTAAGACGTCTCTGCTCGCCTGGCGCCAGATCTTGGATGGGATGTCACCCTAGGGTCCACCAAACCAAGTCCATTTCCCAGCAGAAGAGTGGACGCTGGAGAGGCCCAGTTCGAGTCTCCCCGGACCATCAATTACGTAGGTGCTGCTGCTCAGCGCCGCAGGGGACAGGCCAGAGCCTTGGACAGCTGAGCGATTGGCCGGGTAGGATACGGAGGACAGGGAGCCTGCGAAGGGTGGGAATGGGTTTCTTGGGATGGGGTGATAGGGTGACTCTGCATGTTGCATGTTTCTCCTCCCCCTTCTGGATATAGGGAAATAGCCCGAATTTGCTGGTGGGCTCATCCACGCAATAGCTCGGGGGGGCCAAGCGACGCTTGCTCCAGCTCCCTTGGGGTTGTCAGCTCCAGTTCCAGTTCCAGCTCCAGCTGCCAACACTACCATCCGTTGGTCAGTAAGAAAAGAAACGACGACGAGGTGGAGATGGAGGTTGTCTTTCTGTGACACGGATAGCTGCACGAACACGTACAGAGAGTTGCGAATGCTGCGTGCTGTCCCCTTGATGCTTCTATGCCAAGTCATATTATTATCGGCATCATCATATTCATGCCTCTCTCTCAATGACTCTGATGTTCTGCTAGGCCTCGCAATCACCACAGCAGAAAACTCAGGCGCCAGACTCAATTATTTCCCAGATGGGCGGGCATTGACCCACTTGCCCACCTGCCGCCGCGCGCCCTCGGCCCGCCATCACCACCCACTCCACCCACTGCATCATCACTGGTGTCATCCGCTGTCTGGGACTGATGATAGCTGGAGAACTCTCCGTTGCTCCAATTTCCCCCCCAGCCACAAACCAGCTCGGCTCGCGGGACCCGAGGGGTACACCAGCTGACGCCTGCAGTAGCCTGCCCGCCAAGGTACCTACGCCGTACTGCGACTCTTCCCAGAGACCCCCCAGCTCCCTGACGATCGGGAGGGACCTGGCACGGCCGAGCAAGCTGCACGAGCTTGGAAGAAGCCAACCTACTGTACGAAGTACTCTCTGCAGCTGCACCTTCAACCTGCACCAACCGACCTTGTGCCAGGATTTCCTCCACCTTTTGTCTCTCCCTCTCTCCGTCTCCGATAGCCCAACCCTGCCTGCGCCAGGTTTCCTTTTGTCGCCCTGCATTCTTTCTCTTCTTCTCCTTCTCCTTCTCTTATTCTTCCCTTCGACCCCGTTTCAACTCATCTTCCGACAGACCCAGAGCTGCCTTTGGCTACAGAGTCGACTCCTCCCTCGTCTCAGTCAGCCCGCGACTTGACTTGAATCGAGCCAAGGCTAGGTAGTCAGTCTAGGACCTAATCCGAACCGCCCACCGTCGTCACCTAACACACACCACATCCCTCGAGAATCGTTCCCACGGTCGTCGTTTGCAACCGACGCCCTACCTCTGGATGCCTCGCGACGCTCATCACAGCTTCAATTGTCCCAATTGATCACACGACGATCCGCAAACACCATATTCGAAGCACCGAGTAGAGATACCTGTCGCAGCGACGCTGCAACGGCGTCATGTCAACCGCCAAGGAGGCCAGCGAGCTGAAGCAGCAGGGAGCTGTTGAAGCCGCTGCCAACCCCGAAAGCTCCGTTACCGCCGCCGATGCCCAGAAGGAAATCGTTGAGGAGTCCCGAAATGCCGGCGTTGCTGCCTTTACCTTTGATCCCGATGCGAGCCCCGAGCAGAAGAAAGCTCAGGCCCAAGCTGTACGCCTCTCATTCTCTTGGCCCCGCGACCTCGACTAACCAAGCTTGTACCGCAGGCTATCCCACCCGAGCTGCAGCACAGTAGACGGCCAAAGGGTGCCGCTATCATCACCGATGTTGACGATGGCACCGGCCCCGACGAGGACCTCCCAGAGCCCAGCAAGGATGGAGTCTTGGATGTCGCACGAGACGAGCAGGGAAGGCCTCTCGCCGATGGTGTTGACCCCGCCTCTGAAGAGCCTCCCTACTCGCGCACAGGTTGGGCTCCGCGGCTTGGATGGCCAAGCGACGAACTTCTAGAGCAGGAAAGCTTGCTCGATCATGGGACCTGGGTTGAAGGAAAGCTCCCGGATACCCTCTACGGCGGTAGGCTCTTCATCATTTGCATATTCCAAAGCGTAGCGGACTAACATTTACAGACTGGTATCACAACACTGGACTTGTCATCTTCGCTTGCATCAGTTCCTGGCTTGTCGCTGTCTTTGGCGGCGGTCTTGCTTGGGTCCTTATCATCATGGCCATATGCTCCACCTATTATCGGACCTCCCTGCGACGAGTGCGACGCAACTTCCGCGACGACATCACTCGCGAGTTGGCGCTCAAGAAGCTCGAGAACGATAACGAATCCCTCGAATGGATCAACTCATTCTTGGTCAAGTTCTGGCCCATCTACCAGCCCGTCCTCGCTCAGACCATCATCAACTCTGTCGACCAGGTTCTCAGCTCCGCCACTCCTGCTTTCCTGGATAGCTTGAAGCTCAGGACCTTTACTCTGGGTTCCAAGCCCCCGCGCATGGAGCATGTCAAGACCTATCCCAAGACCGAGGACGAAATTGTCATGATGGACTGGAAGTTCAGCTTCACCCCCAACGATACCGACGATATGACTTCCCGCCAGCTGAAGAACAAGGTCAACCCCAAGATTGTCCTCGAGATCCGAATCGGCAAGGCCATGATCAGCAAGGGCATCGACGTCATTGTTGAGGACATGACTTTCTCCGGTATTATGCGCCTCAAGATCAAGCTGCAGATTCCGTTCCCCCATATTGACCGCGTGGAGATGTGCTTCCTCGAGCGACCCACCATTGATTACGTCTGTAAGCCGCTTGGTGGTGAGAGCTTTGGTTTCGACATCAACTTTATTCCTGGCTTGGAGTCCTTCATTCTCGAGCAGATTCACGGTAACCTGGCCCCCATGATGTATGCGCCCAAGGTCTTCCCCATCGAAGTTGCCAAGATGTTGGCTGGCAACCCCGTTGACCAGGCTGTCGGTGTTGTCGCTGTGACCCTTCACGGTGCTCACGGTCTGAAGAATAGCGACAACTTTGGTGGAACCGTCGATCCCTACGCATCCATCAGCCTGAACAGACGCCAGGAGCTCGCCCGGACCAAGGTTGTGGAGGACAACCCCAACCCGAGATGGAACGAGACTCACTACATCATCATCACCTCTTTCAACGACTCTCTTGATATCCAGGTTTTCGATCACAACGATTTCCGCAAGTCCAAGGAGCTTGGTGTCGCCTCTTTCCCCCTCGAGAACATCGAGGAGCTCAATGTGTATGAAAACGAACGACTAGAGGTCATTGCTGACGGCAAGGCTCGTGGTGTCGTTTCTTGTGATCTCCGCTTCTTCCCTGTGCTCGAAACCATGAAAAACGCCGATGGACAGGATGAGCCTCCGCCCGAGTCTAACCAGGGTATTCTTCGTTTCACAGTGGAGCGGGCCAAGGATCTGGATGGCACCAAGAGTCTCGTGGGAATGCTCAACCCGTATGCAGTCATGTTCTTGAACGGTAAAGAGGTACACCACACCAAGAAGCTGAAGCGCACCAACAACCCCATCTGGGACAACGGCTCAAAGGAAATTCTCATCACGGATCGCAAGAAGGCGAAACTCGGCGTCACAATCAAGGATGATCGAGATCTTACCGGAGACCAGGTGCTCGGCAAGTATCAGATCAAGCTCGACGAGATGCTGGAATGCATGGAACAAGGCAAGGAATGGTACAACCTACATGGCGCCCACACCGGCCGTGTCAAGATGATGGCACAGTGGAAGCCGGTGGCCATCTCTGGCGTGGCCAGCACTGGCGGCTACGTCACCCCTATCGGTGTGATGAGATTCCATTTCAAGAAGGCCACTGATCTCCGCAACTTTGAGGCCTTTGGCAAGTCGGACCCATACACTCGAGTTTTGCTCTCCGGGATTGAAAAGGCGCGAACCGTCACTTTCCGCAATGACCTCAACCCTGAATGGGACGAGGTGCTCTATATCCCCATTCATTCTGCTCGCGACAGACTCGCCCTGGAGGTGATGGACACGGAAAAGGTTGGCAAGGACCGAAGTCTGGGAATGATCGAGGTCTTTGCTGCCGACTATGTTGCGCAAGACGAAACTGGAGAGTACCTGGTCAGCGATAAGAAGCAGCATCGCGAGGACGGGCTGCGGCTCCATAATAAGGGCATTGCCAAGGGAACTCTGCACTACACGGTTGCCTTCTACCCCTGCCTCAACGTCGCCGACCCTGAAGAGGAGGAAGAGGAAGAGAAGGAAAAGGAAGAGGCAGAGAAGGAGAAGCAGGAATCTGGAGAGGAGGGCGACCTCACTCCGCAGAGATCAGCAGATGCTGGCAAGTTCAACGCAACCCTGGACAAGCCCAAGGAAAAGGACACCGAGCCATCCACCCCCACCACCGTCGGACGCCCCTCCACCACACAGAGGCCTTCGGTGGACGAGCCCAAGGGTCCCGCCAAGATCAGACTCACCCCGGAACAACTGCTCAGGTACGAGAGTGGTCTGCTCATCTTCAGGCTCATGGAGGCCGAGATGCCAGAGAGCCACGGTCTTCTCGAGGTCCTGGTGGACGACATGGCGTATCCTTCCTACATATCTTCTACTGCTCGCAGCAAGTCGCACAAGTTTGAGGAGATTGGAGACTGCTTCATTCGCGAGCTGGACTTTTCACGACTAACTCTCAGGGCTCGAAAGAAGGGTGATGACCAAGATGATCTCATGGCATCGCTTTCTGGCAACACTCTGGAAACTCTCAAGCAGTGTCTGGTATGTATGGCGAGGCTATTTCTGGAACATGACGGGCTAACTTGTTATAGAACAACCCGACAACCCTCAAGCTCAAGGGCGAGGATGGCAGGCCCGCTAGTGTCAAGGTCAGCTTGAAGTACATCCCCGTCAAGATGCAGCTCGACCCAAGCGAGAGCATCAACAACATGGGCAAGCTCCGTGTGGATATTCTGGACGGCGCGGACCTGCCTTCGGCCGATCGCAATGGCAAGAGTGATCCTTACTGCAAGTTTGAGCTCAACGGCCAGGAGATCTACAAGACCAAGGTGCAGAAGAAGACGCTGCACCCTACTTGGAACGAGTTCTTCGAGATCAGCGTCCCATCGAGGACTGGGGCCGACTTCAAGGTCTCGGTGTGGGATTACGACTTTGCAGACAAGCCCGACTTCTTAGGCGGCGCAGACATCAACCTGGAGTCTCTGGACCCCTTCAGGCCATCTGAGACCAGATATATCCTGGATGGCAAGTCGGGAACCGTCCGGATCCGACTCTTGTTCCGGCCCGACTACGTGGTGCGAACCCGACAAGGCACATCGACGTTTGGCGGAACATTCTCGAGTGCCCCTGGACGTATCATGACTGGCGTCGCCGGTGCGCCTATCAAGGGCGGCGTGGCGGTGGCTGGAGTCGTCGGTCATGGTGTTGGAAAGGGTGCCTCGTTCCTTCGTCGCGGTCTGTTCAATAAGAAGGAGAACGGCGACATTGAGGAGGAGACGGTGCCAGAGGTGGTAGAGCCTCCAAGCATGGTGTCCAACGGCAGTGCAGGGTCCAACGGTGGTCTCCGACGGCCGCCTGCCATTGTGGAGGAGGGTGACGCGCCGGCAATGGGACGGCCATCCACCAGCAATGGCCACTCCCGGTCCAAGAGCATTGGACAGTCGTCGGTGCACAGCACACTCCCTGGTGGCGCGCAAGGCGGTACGGCCTCGTTCACGGTGGTGGGAGCGTCAGGATTCCCGCCAGCGTCGGATCTGTACATCATCATCTCGCAGATCAACCCGAAGGAAAAGATGGTGGGCAAGACCAAGCACTTCAAGTCGTCGTCAGGGCAGTGGCAGTTTGACGAGTCGTTCAAGTTCCACTGCACACCAGACGCGCAGTTCAAGATTGAGGCCAAGGGACAGCACCTATTTGGCAGCGATGACGACCTGGGCGAGCACATCTACTTTGTGGATGAGTCTGGTGCCTCGACAGCCAAGGATCTGTCTGTGGGCAGCGGAAGCGTAACGCTCAAGAGCAGCTTCCAGTCTGCGGAGCCAAGCCTGGCGCCCGACAGCCCCAAAACTCAGCTTCGACGAAGCTTCCTGAGCAAGCGAGAGGGACGGACGAGCAGGGAGGTGACGCCAAACCCCTAAGCTGAGGTGTCTCGTTTCGTCTCGTCTCGTCTTGTCTCTGCTCGGCACGCGTGATGTTTGTTTCTTTGAGTTCCTTTTTTCTGTGTTATGATGCGGCAACTACAAATCTCGATATTTTTTCCTGGATTGTCAAGGTTGGTGAGAGCTAGGTTACCTAGGAATGGAGGGGGTTCTCTTATGGATGGGAGGGGAAGAGAAGAGGACAAGACGTCTTGGCCGCAGAGACCAAAGTGGTAACTTCATTTGCTTGAGTTTGATATCCTAGGGAAGTTGGGTTCGGTTCCTTGGCGCGGATTGGATTCAATAGGTTAGGTAATTAGGCAGGAGATTAGTAAGACGCTCAGGAAGGGGCGAATGAATGAATTGAAAAGCATTTAAACAAAGAGGATTGATTTAATATGAAACAGGAATTTGAATTGCCAGGAACCATGATAGAACTGGCTGGCATTGGTGATGCTTCATTCATGCTTGTCACGTGGATGCCTAATATCCAAGGCTAAACAAGGCATCCACTAGGCCACACAGGGAAGCGTCACCTCTAGCAGGTACGTACCCCACCACCTACCTGTTAGCAGTGCTCTCAGTTGACGCGCGCAATGGGAGCTGCCTGAGCCTCAGCTTTACTGGAGCTTCTGCCAATCCACACTCAAGCACCAACCATCACCACCAACACCACCGCCGCCATCACCTTCTCCACGACGACGATACCCCAATCTCGACCGCGAACAACAGTCGACGGCCTCGATTAGATAATCTCGACTCTCGAATCTTGTCTCCTAGACACTCCCAAGGGCTCTATACTCGGCAAGCGATCCTCATCGCCAGCCAGTTCCAGGGCGTCAACATCGATCGTCATCGACGAGCCGCCACGACCTTTGTAGAAGACTTGCCGTCACTTTCATCACAGTAAATATGGACTCTCTTGTCGCAAAATACAGCCGGCCGGCGTACCAGCAGAATGAGCCATTCGAGGACCAGGATGAGCTTGTGAACCCTATGGCCGACCTCTCTATCAAGTTTGCCATGCCTCCCGTTGCTCAGGTTCGCCATTCTCCCTTCTCTGAGAGCTCTCACTGGTCCGAAAATGCTGACTCGAATCTCTAGCCCTCATCATGGCTCCGAGCTGCCACCGATGACCGATCCAACCCCGACTGCCCCATCAAGATCGCCCACGGAACCACGACCCTGGCGTTCCGCTTCCAGGGCGGCATCATCGTCGCGACCGACTCGCGAGCCACGGCCGGCAACTGGATCGCCTCGCAGACGGTCAAGAAGGTGATTGAGATCAACAGCGTCCTCCTGGGCACCATGGCCGGTGGCGCCGCCGACTGCCAGTACTGGCTCGCCTGGCTGGGCATGCAGTGCCGCCTGCACGAGCTCCGGCACAAGCGCCGCATCAGCGTGGCCGCCGCCAGCAAGATCCTCGCCAACCTCGTCTACAGCTACAAGGGCATGGGCCTCAGCATGGGAACCATGTGCGCCGGCGTCACCAAGGAGGAGGGTCCCGCCCTCTACTACGTCGACAGCGACGGCACCCGCCTCGCCGGCAACCTCTTCTGTGTCGGTTCCGGTCAGACCTTTGCCTACGGTGTGCTCGACGCCGAGTACCGCTACGACCTGACGGACGAGGAGGCCCTCGAGCTCGGCAGGCGAAGCATCCTGGCCGCCACCCACCGAGACGCCTACTCTGGTGGCTTCATCAACCTGTACCACGTCAAGGAGGAGGGCTGGGTCAAGCACGGCTTCAACGACACCAACCCCATCTTCTGGAAGACCAAGCTGGAGAAGGGCGAGTTCACCAACGTGACGAGCGAGCTGGAATAGACTGGGACATTAGAGGGAGATTGTGGGCATGACGTGCACGACGTGGATGATAGAGGCTTGGTTCTTGTACCGGTTCAGCTGGAGGGTATAAAGCTCCAGATGGGCCGTGTAATATGTACAACAAAGGCTTTTTCTGTTGTGAAAAAGGTCATCTATCTAGATTCCAACGCCTGCTCGTGATGTCTTTGAGAATTACAATAGTATACAAGGCCAACATGTGGCCAACATGGACATTCACATCCATCATGATCATGACTCTCTTCTCACCCAGCCGTCAACACCCAATATGCCCTCCCCATGCTCCGGGTCCATGGGCCACTTGCCAATCCCCGTGATGTTCACCTCGGACTCCCAGCCGGCCTGGAACATCTCCATGCCCGTCCACGCAATCATGGCGGCGTTGTCGGTGCAGAGCTCAACAGGCGGTGCCACGATCTGTAACTGTCCAAACCCACGAACTGCCAGCATTCGACGCAGCACGTGCATGAGGAAGCGATTGCTCGCCACGCCGCCGGCCACGACGAGTGTCCTTGCCTCGCACAGCTCCGGTCTATCCTCCAGTGCCACGCATAGCCGGCCTGCGAGGTGCGTAAAGGCCGCCATCATGGTGTGCTGCGCCAGTGTCTGACGCTCAACCACAGACATGGATGATGAGCCCGACGCCGTAGCGATGTTGTGCACATGCGTGTAGATACTGCTAAAGGAAAAGGCGAGCTTACGGCTCTGCCTAAACGGCGTCGGCACAGTCCAGTCGTATCCCGAGGGAGGAGGCTCCATCTCGGCAGCCCGCGAGGCCGGCGGCGTAAAGACAGCCTCGTAAGCAGATTCCATATCCTCCTCGGCTGGAGGAAATGCAAAAGCCTCGAGGAGACGACCGTACATGACGTGGTCGCTCGAGTCAAAGACGTCCGCGGGGAGGATGTCGCGGGCCGTCTGGTCGAGCAGGTTCCCGACGGCAATGTCGCCGCTCGTGGCGAGGATGGCGTGGTCGGTGAGGCCGGACGAGTAGACGAGCTGCGTGTGACCTCCGGAGACGAGGAGGGACAGGAAGGGGAACTCGGGCCCGGATCGAGTCCTCTCCTCCTCCTCCTCCTCCTCTCCCATGCTCATGCCCAGCGCTCTCGCCAGGCGAGGCGTCAAGGCGTGAGCCTGCATGTGGTGGACACCCACCAGCGGCACGCCCCAAGCAACTGCAAGTCCCTTTGCCATGTCGAGTCCGATCCCCAGGTTGGAGCGCATCCCAGGCCCGCGCGTCACCGAGACAAAGTCCGGGATCTGCTTGTGGGCACCTCCGGGTGCAGTGCAGTGTCTTCCATCAGCACTACCGACATGGTCAGGCAGAGCGTCGAGGGCACGGCGGACGAGGGGTGCCAGCGCAGCGCTGTGGCCCTTTGCAGCCACCAGCGGATGTATGCCCTTGAAGGCGCGGTTGTCGGACGATATGCGCTCGTTGAAGAGGAGCTCGGTCGACTTGGGCGTGTGCCGGAGGATGGCGACTCCAGTGTCGTCGCAGGACGTCTCGATGGCGAGCGTCACGAGGGACCGGCTACGGCGCTGGATGATGGCGACGAGGGGGAGGCGCCGACGGCTGCATTGTAGGAGGGAGTGCATCGACGGAGCACGGCAAGATGGCGGATGGTGGTGGGTTGAAGCTTTGTGAGAGCGGAGCGACGCCGGTCGGCAATTTTTAGTTTACGGCAGATGGCTGGCGGAACCGGACGGCCCCACTCTCCGGTGTGGGGGCCGGACATTCAAGAACCTGAGAGACAAAGGTAGGCAACTTGAAATCACAGTTGATGAATTCAATCTAGATGTTTTATAACCTATTCAAGACTCCTAGAAGCTCCGTTTTACCCAGACGCCCCGTCCAATGCATCCGCTACATGCTCCCATTAATCAGATTAAGTCCTGTACTGTATTTTTTCACACCCAGTTCACCCATTGGCATTTGCATCCTCCGGTCCCGCCGTCGAATCCGCCAAACTTCTCGTCTCCGTCTGATCGCTTGTTGATCCATGTCCCTCCGTATGCAATGTTGTTGGCCAGCAACTTGGGATTGCCTTCATCCACCTGCTGCCGGTTGCTAATCGGCCACGCCCACACAAACTTCTTCCCCCGGTCTCCGCCGTGGGTATCCATTGTCACAGTCACAGGGTACGGCATTGTGCCTGGTCGGATCAACTCCTTGGAACCATCGATGCTGCCCTGGCCCTTGGGCTCGACCAGCGACGATGTGTTGTCTGCGAGCTTGCGTGTCCAGATTTGAACCAGCAGCCGTGTCTCGCTCCAAGTCGTGAGGAAGTCGGCCTCAGTTTCCCCGCAGCCGCCATCCTCGTCCAATGGAATGTCACCCTCATCAGTCTTGTTGAGAACCGTTACCGATTTCAGGTAGATGGTTCGCTTGAAGTACGTGTAGAACCCATAGTGCTCCGTGGGGAGACCACGGTCATAGAGTCGCACCGGTTGCTGCACAGGCTTTGGCAACAACACAGCTGGCTTGGGTTTTCCGTCTTCATCAAGCTCAGGCGGCGGAAGAGCGTCGGTAAGATTGACCTTGACTTCCGGCGAGCCATCACGCTTAGCCAGCTCCTTGGTCTCCTCCGTCTCAATAGAATCTACCAGGCTGATATAGAAAGGCGTTGCTTCGCCTGCCTTCTCATCAGACTTGATGTCGTCGGTTGTGTTGCCCAAGAACCACATTTCCTGAAAGCCTGGCTGGTCAGGGCTAGGGTCAAAGTCGGATGTCTGTCGCTCTCGGATCAAGCTGCCCGCACGCGCCGCGATCCCCATGCTTCGGCGGTGCTTAGGTGAAGGGGGTTCTCCGTTGGGAACCTTCCACTCGTTACGTGTGCTGTTGTCCCACTGGATCTGCATCATGATGGTCGGCTGGGTAGGCTTGTAGGGGGCAACCGACTTGTGCTGCTCCTTGGGGAGAGCACAGCTCCACATGGTCGAAGGCTCAGTGCAGCCAGACTTGGCCACAACATTGTCTGGTCCAACCACTGTCAGACCTCCTGTGGGCATAGGAGGAAAATCTGTCAAGTTGACCCAAATCGAGGGGAGTTCCTTCTTCTCATGGGGGCGGCTCAAAACGACTCCCAGTGTGATCGCGAGAATCATCAGAGCAATGACGACACCAACTACAATCATCCAAACTCGTCGACGTTTGCGTCCCTCCCGACCAGTCCGACCAAAGCAGCCCTCCTTGGGGATACATCCCCTACCCCTCCAGAACCCACCCAAGCGTCGGGCTACCACCTCTTCCTTCTCGTGTCGGCGTCGTGCACGCTCAACCTTGGTCATCCGCCCCCCATCAGCAAGCGAGTGTTCTTGGGGTACAAAGGTTCCAATTGGCCGCGTTGGGAGTGGCATCTGCGAGAGTCGAATATTGTCCCGGATGTTCTCACGAGGAGCGGGCGTCAATGGAACTTCCGTCAAACGAGTACCCCTTTGAGAGGACATGGTTGAGGCAAGACCAGGAGACACGGGCCCAGGAGACGCAGGTCCGGGAGATGGTGGGAATTGGGTCTGAAGAGCATGTCCAGGTGGCAGCACAGCTGTGTACTTGATCGGTGTGCCTTCGGTCTTCTTTGGCGGAGGCGAGTATGGGGGTGGCTGCTCAGATATAACCTCTGACGTGATGACGATCCGCGGCTTCATAATGCTCGAGGTTGCGTTAGGGACTGGAGACGACCGAGCGGTTGAAGGGCCAGAAGAAGACTCGGCTATGCTTTCGATACGAGGCGAGTGCGTTCGACGTGGTATAGGTTCCTTGACAATGGGTGTCTGAAATGGACCAAGCAGCAGATTCGGCGTGAGGTACAGGTTCGGGTTCGAATTCGGGTTCTGGTTTTGGTTCTGCTGGGGCTTGGGCTCAACCTTATTCCACCACTCCTCGATGCGACTGTCTTTGGGTGATTCAAAGGTTTGCTTCAAAGCGGTCGTGAAGGTGAGCCTCTTGTCCATGAAGGGAGTGACAACATGATGATCCCACCACCCGCGAGTCTTTGAACCAGCGCTGTCGGGGGTCACCCCCGGTGACTTGGCCTTCATGTGTTTCTGTGGGCTTGAGGTTCCATCCTCTTCAAAGAGCGTGCAAGGGGTACCGCCATCCGATTCCTCAGTAGCATTCCCTCCCATGTCGATGCTCACATGCCGGTTGTTAGGGTCGTTCTTGAAGTTTTCTGGGACCGCTGGTACTGGAGGGGCGTCGCTATCGGGGGGCACTGGGAATTGCGAATAGATGCTTGAAGCATAGCGGATCGTGCTGAACGAGGAGGCAGTGTCGGGAGTATCAGGCGACCATACCGACTTTTGCTGGGCAGCAGTCGGTAATGGCTTGGGAGCAGGAGCAGGAACAGGAGCAGGAGCAGCGAGGTGGCCAGGCGCTGGCAGTTGCTGAGGAGGCTGGGGATGAGGAGTTTCGATAGGGGTCGGCGAAGTATTGTAGCCTCCCACGGAACCATTCGCTTCTTCAGACGAAAGAGAAATGCCAATCATGATGGGTCGGTCATCTGGTGAAAGCTTCGGATCCAAAGTTCGTCCTGATTGGGCCGATAGTTGTTGAGGTGAAGCGGTAGCTGGGCTTTGATCCTTGCTCCTCTTGAACCAGTTCCAGTTCCCTACTGAAGCCGAGTTTGGCTCTCCTTCCAGAGCCCTCAGGGCAGCAGCATCGACGAACTTTCCAGTACGGCCCACTGGTGTGTGCCTTGTATGGCCGAAGTTGGTCTGGCGTCGAAAAGTAGACATGTCCGTGATGAGCTTGATACCTGCCTTGGCATTTTGGGCCTGTTGACGCTGTCGAGACTTGACTCGTATGACTTTAGCAGCAGAGACTCTCGATGATCGTTGTCCGTAAAGCCTGGAAGTTCGAGATGATACGCGATGCGCAGGGGTGAAGCCGGTCGAGGCCTGCTCGCCGGCGTGGGTTGGCACAACGTGGTCATCGTCGTCCCAGTCCTCCCAGTCCTCCTGTACTTGTGGTTGGGTTGCTGTATAGGGAGGAGGGTAGGGTGGGAGTTGAGGCTGTGCGGAATAGTTCATGATGCGAGATCGAAGTGTATTAGATGGAAATAGAAAGGAAAGAGAGTCGAAGAAGGAAAGAAAGGGAGCAACAACAGGTCATCAAACATGCAAGGCTGGCTCTCAAGCGTTGACAATGATCATGTGTTTTGTTGTTAAAGGACTTCAACAACGCGGTCGGTCGAACGGTGAGTCGTGGCGCAAAACGAGACAGATGATGCAGACAGAACAATCGACAAAGAATGAATATCCCGAACTGGTCAATGAGAGGGGTGCCAGACAATCAAGGAGGTATTGTTGAAAAGGACAAAGGAAAGGAACTTGACCAAGGAAACGAAAAGGGAATAGTTTGCCCGTGGTCAAAAGACTGACAATAAGCAGTGAGAAAGAGGGAAAAGGTCAAAGGGCAGATTCTAAAAGGAAAACAATGGGCAACGCTACGTGAATAGGGAAGTTGGGCGAATGTGAGGATACGGCCGATACTACCACCGCCCGCCACTGCATGCTGCACTGTCGGCCTGGAACAGAAGACCCGCCAGAAATGGGCAAGGCCAAGGGCGCAAGCCCTCTTGATTGGGCTAGGCCAAGAGACTTGCATCGATTCGCAACATGGCTAAATAAAGCCTCTTGAGGCCCAGACGTTGAACAACGGCTCATAGGCGGGGGGTTGAATGAGCTGGCGCAACCAGATGTGTGGAATAGCCGCCCAGCTTCTGGGGTTCAGGGCTGTCATTGGCCAGGGCTAAGCGCCGAGGTATGCTGTGCGTGATTGGATGCTTGTCGCGGGTCGACGGATTGGCGACCGCATCCCCAGCATCCAACACCGAACCAGAGCGCGAGATGCAGGGACCAGGGGAGATTGCTCATCTAACCGGGAGGAATGTCTCTGATGGTGATGCAGACGAGAGCTCGATTGGTGCATGTCGCGATGATTCGGATCCGGATGGGAGCATCCGGCAGCCGTTGATCTGTTGGCAGTCCCTGGTAGGTAGGTCGTAGGCGTCAGGTGAGTGCTGGAGGATCATTTCTCCTGCCTGTATGCAGTCGCAGGAGCATTTGAATGCGGCCGCTTGGCCAATTCGCCGTGAGTCTTTGACAAATTCCGAGACGAATCTCTGCATACTGCAAGCCACAGTCAATGCCCCGTTGGAGCGAAGACATCTCGAATCTCGGAAGTCTAGCAAATCTTGTGAGGGTGACTGTGTTTTAAATGAAGTGGACTGTAGGAGGTAGGCGGATGTGGTTGAGCGTCACATGACAATCAGTGGTTCCTTCCTCAACACAGCGCAGCAGAGCATCACTTGGAGATGACTGGTGTGCCGCTTGACTCACACAATCTCCTGACGCGCAAGTCAAGATTCCTTAAGGATTCTCGGGGGCTTCTTTGCGTCGAGCAGGTTGCAGAACTGGCCTGGCTTGTGTTGCTGCCGAGCCTACCCTAGGGCGGAGCGTTGGCCAGAAAGGTCGGGACCCAGCGGCCGAGTGCTGCAATTTAAATCGGCTCCTCGGTCTCCGGTTTCGACGTTGTATCGTGAGAGGCCGCCCAGACAATACTTCTGGGTGAACATGAAGTTGTCAGATTGAACTGAGATGTCCTGGCAACAATGAAGCCGGGTATTGTCTGGCCAGGCAAGCAGGTGATTCTGTAAATGTCACGTGATGCACACATCCGTTGACGCAACTTCAAGGGTCCTTCTTCCACTTGGTCAAGATAGGAAAGGTAGGAAGAATGACAGCCAAGCGGGCGTTCATTGGAGATTCGGGCAGAGATGACGGGTGCCAACGACAGGGCTGGGCTTGGACCATCAGTGAGTTGATGCAACCCCGTCAGGAACAGTAAGAAATACGGGCCACCAAGGATCCATCCATCCAGTGCGTGAAGGTGAAAGATGTGCCTGAATGGGGCTTCTGTCAGCCGGCATAATATCAAGTCGCACACAGGGCCATTACACCAGTTGTGGCGCTGATACTGAGAGCCAGTGTGTGAAAAAATCGACATGCCGTCGTCGATTTTTCTTCAAGTATTCCAGAGAGTGTAGTACGGAGCAACCCTTGGCATCTTTCTTAGCGGGTGAACCCCTGAACAAGTGAAATTGAGCGACCTGAAAGTGAATCGACAGACGGATGTGGGGGTCCGTCATGACCACTGCGGGCACAGGAATGACAGAGGACGAGAGCACAAAGAATGGAGAGGGTTTCATGATGAGGCGTCCGTTGACGGCTGAGCAAACTCCCCGAGCGATGATGGCGTAGTCACCAGCAAACACGGGAATACGTGCGCGTCAAGACAGGCATCAAGTTCTTTCCCGGGGTCGTGATTCGAGGCCGAAAGATTCCCCTCAGCTTGCATGTTACAGGTTGAGGTTCATGGGTCTCTTGGTAAATGACTCTGACGTAATTTCTGGCGCAGAGAGAGCAAAAATTAAAGAAGAAGAAAAAAAAAAAGGCGAAAGAGGACACATTGAGTGTCGCCAAGACACATGCAGGAAATGACCGGCCACCTTTGGTTCTGACGTGACATTTGAAGCTGTCTGCGGGTCATACAAGATGCAAGAGGCTGGCTGCAGCTTGTCATTGATCTCGGGGTGTCCAAAAAATACAGTACCTGTGATCAATTGTCGATTCGGCAGGTTGACTTTTATGGTTGCGGTCGTGGTTGCATGGATCTCGGTTGTACAAGAGATGGGATTGGATGGGATGGTGGGAATCTTACTTCACATCAAAGGGTCCATCGTCATCTGATGGATTCCTTGTCTGGAAATTTCTCCTTTGACGATTGCCCAAAAGAGGGTCCCCTCAAGCCGAGTGTAGCATAGCGATTGCTTGGCTGCTGCGTCCTGCGTTACTGGCGAATCCCTACCAGAATCAATTTTGGCGGCTCGAGCCTTTCCCCTTACTGCAACGGCGGATTTGATCCTGAAAGGGGAGACTCAGCCTTGGGTCGCATCGTGTCTGCTATAGTCTTGGTGTGTTTCTCTGATGTGGCCAATTCAGCTCATTCCATTTTCCCTCAATCCCACCTTTTTTTCCCCTTCTCTGTTCTGACCTGACAACAAACAACCTTCTCGTATTGACTCGACGCCACCAGCTGCACTGAGGGGAACATCACGGGGCAACACGATACGATCACACACACACACACTCCCTCGCCTATGGGACACACGCCCAGCTAATTGCTTGATACTCGTATCGCATCGTGTCGCATAGCAACGATAGAAGCCTCGATCGCACTGTTGCTCCCGCTGTCGCATCACATTCGCGACAAGTTTCGCATCCATCAATCGATCGACGGACCGAACTCGCTCGGCTCGCACCGTACGGCGGTTACTTCCAGGTTGAGAACTGGAAGGCTGGGCTATCAACCCAAGATACGCTATCGCAACGGCTGATTCCATCATCCAACCATCCACACGCCGCTTACCTGTCAGAAAAAAAACCCTCGATTCTTCGTATCCTTTTTCGATCTCGATCATCCATACCATCCATCCGGGGACTCTGCGCCACGTCTTAAGGCTGAAGCTGTGTTGAGCAGTTTATTCTTGGCTCTCGAGCCTCTGTTGGTTGGTCGATTGATCAACCATCCATCACTGCGAGCTCGTCCAGCCTCCCTTGCCAAGGTGGAAGTCGGATCCCAGGTGGCGCCGGTTGCGTTCTCGAAGCAAGCTTTCGTTCCTGCGAGGCTCGAGTAGCATTTCGACCATCTGCACTGCACCCACCCGCACGCACCTCACCTCAGCCCCGCCTGTCTGCATCTACACGACCTGCCTTACCTACCGAAGAGGCTAGGGTATCTCTAGCGGGTGCTTGCAACCTCACCTCACCGCGGCATAAGCAGCCATCGGGCTTTCTACTACGTCGCCATCTGCGACGTTGCTCAAGCTGGCTCCTCCACGACTTACCGGTGGCTCTTCGAGCTCCTTTAGCGACCGCCCTCCCCGCGCCCATCATACTCGCCAACGTTCCTCGGTCAGCCATATCCTACACGAGCAGCATCAGCATCAGCAGCAGCGCCCCAGCCTGCTCTCTATCGACACCCATCCGGCTCAACAGCCTCGTAACGGTCCTCTCTCTCCGGTTCCAGGTGAGTACCTAACTACCTCACGCTCTCGGCCTTGCCCACCCAATGTCTCACTGCCCATACCTTGAACTCTCTTGGCAATTGTGCCCTGCCTCTGCCTGTTTCCGGGCCTCGTTGTCCTCCCCATTCACTGTCTCTCCCTGTGCTGCCTGTCACTTTTTATTGCCGCCCTCCCCACCCCAGCCCGCCCTAGGTC